>OU911044.1:23478825-23481325 GCA_918358695.1 Melinaea menophilus ssp. n. AW-2005
GGTTAGGTTAGGTTAGGTTAGGTTAGGTTAGGTTAGGTTAGGTTAGGTTAGGTTAGGTTAGGTTAGGTTAGGTTAGGTTAGGTTAGGTTAGGTTAGGTTAGGTTAGGTTAGGTTAGGTTAGGTTAGGTTAGGTTAGGTTAGGTTAGGTTAGGTTAGGTTAGGTTAGGTTAGGTTAGGTTAGGTTAGGTTAGGTTAGGTTAGGTTAGGTTAGGTTAGGTTAGGTTAGGTTAGGTTAGGTTAGGTTAGGTTAGGTTAGGTTAGGTTAGGTTAGGTTAGGTTAGGTTAGGTTAGGTTAGGTTAGGTTAGGTTAGGTTAGGTTAGGTTAGGTTAGGTTAGGTTAGGTTAGGTTAGGTTAGGTTAGGTTAGGTTAGGTTAGGTTAGGTTAGGTTAGGTTAGGTTAGGTTAGGTTAGGTTAGGTTAGGTTAGGTTAGGTTAGGTTAGGTTAGGTTAGGTTAGGTTAGGTTAGGTTAGGTTAGGTTAGGTTAGGTTAGGTTAGGTTAGGTTAGGTTAGGTTAGGTTAGGTTAGGTTAGGTTAGGTTAGGTTAGGTTAGGTTAGGTTAGGTTAGGTTAGGTTAGGTTAGGTTAGGTTAGGTTAGGTTAGGTTAGGTTAGGTTAGGTTAGGTTAGGTTAGGTTAGGTTAGGTTAGGTTAGGTTAGGTTAGGTTAGGTTAGGTTAGGTTAGGTTAGGTTAGGTTAGGTTAGGTTAGGTTAGGTTAGGTTAGGTTAGGTTAGGTTAGGTTAGGTTAGGTTAGGTTAGGTTAGGTTAGGTTAGGTTAGGTTAGGTTAGGTTAGGTTAGGTTAGGTTAGGTTAGGTTAGGTTAGGTTAGGTTAGGTTAGGTTAGGTTAGGTTAGGTTAGGTTAGGTTAGGTTAGGTTAGGTTAGGTTAGGTTAGGTTAGGTTAGGTTAGGTTAGGTTAGGTTAGGTTAGGTTAGGTTAGGTTAGGTTAGGTTAGGTTAGGTTAGGTTAGGTTAGGTTAGGTTAGGTTAGGTTAGGTTAGGTTAGGTTAGGTTAGGTTAGGTTAGGTTAGGTTAGGTTAGGTTAGGTTAGGTTAGGTTAGGTTAGGTTAGGTTAGGTTAGGTTAGGTTAGGTTAGGTTAGGTTAGGTTAGGTTAGGTTAGGTTAGGTTAGGTTAGGTTAGGTTAGGTTAGGTTAGGTTAGGTTAGGTTAGGTTAGGTTAGGTTAGGTTAGGTTAGGTTAGGTTAGGTTAGGTTAGGTTAGGTTAGGTTAGGTTAGGTTAGGTTAGGTTAGGTTAGGTTAGGTTAGGTTAGGCTAGGTTAGGTTAGGTTAGGTTAGGTTAGGTTAGGTTAGGTTAGGTTAGGTTAGGTTAGGTTAGGTTAGGTTAGGTTAGGTTAGGTTAGGTTAGGTTAGGTTAGGTTAGGTTAGGTTAGGTTAGGTTAGGTTAGGTTAGGTTAGGTTAGGTTAGGTTAGGTTAGGTTAGGTTAGGTTAGGTTAGGTTAGGTTAGGTTAGGTTAGGTTAGGTTAGGTTAGGTTAGGTTAGGTTAGGTTAGGTTAGGTTAGGTTAGGTTAGGTTAGGTTAGGTTAGGTTAGGTTAGGTTAGGTTAGGTTAGGTTAGGTTAGGTTAGGTTAGGTTAGGTTAGGTTAGGTTAGGTTAGGTTAGGTTAGGTTAGGTTAGGTTAGGTTAGGTTAGGTTAGGTTAGGTTAGGTTAGGTTAGGTTAGGTTAGGTTAGGTTAGGTTAGGTTAGGTTAGGTTAGGTTAGGTTAGGTTAGGTTAGGTTAGGTTAGGTTAGGTTAGGTTAGGTTAGGTTAGGTTAGGTTAGGTTAGGTTAGGTTAGGTTAGGTTAGGTTAGGTTAGGTTAGGTTAGGTTAGGTTAGGTTAGGTTAGGTTAGGTTAGGTTAGGTTAGGTTAGGTTAGGTTAGGTTAGGTTAGGTTAGGTTAGGTTAGGTTAGGTTAGGTTAGGTTAGGTTAGGTTAGGTTAGGTTAGGTTAGGTTAGGTTAGGTTAGGTTAGGTTAGGTTAGGTTAGGTTAGGTTAGGTTAGGTTAGGTTAGGTTAGGTTAGGTTAGGTTAGGTTAGGTTAGGTTAGGTTAGGTTAGGTTAGGTTAGGTTAGGTTAGGTTAGGTTAGGTTAGGTTAGGTTAGGTTAGGTTAGGTTAGGTTAGGTTAGGTTAGGTTAGGTTAGGTTAGGTTAGGTTAGGTTAGGTTAGGTTAGGTTAGGTTAGGTTAGGTTAGGTTAGGTTAGGTTAGGTTAGGTTAGGTTAGGTTAGGTTAGGTTAGGTTAGGTTAGGTTAGGTTAGGTTAGGTTAGGTTAGGTTAGGTTAGGTTAGGTTAGGTTAGGTTAGGTTAGGTTAGGTTAGGTTAGGTTAGGTTAGGTTAGGTTAGGTTAGGTTAGGTTAGGTTAGGTTAGGTTAGGTTAGGTTAGGTTAGGTTAGGTCTAGGTTAGGTTAGGTTAGGTTAGGTTAGGTTAGGTTAGGTTAGGTTAGGTTAGGTTAGGTTAGGTTAGGTTAGGTTAGGTTAGGTTAGGTTAGGTTAGGTTAGGTTAGGTT